>JAWWNI010000691.1:22500-25000 GCA_034642065.1 Darevskia nairensis | reverse complement strand
CCTTCCTTCCTTCCTTCCTTCCTTTCTGGATTCCTTCCTTTTTTCCATTCTGGATTCCTTCCTTCCTTCCTTCCTTCCTTCCTTCCTTCCTTCCTTCCTTCCTTCCTTCCTTCCATTCTGGATTCCTTCCTTCCTTCCATTCTGGATTCCTTCCTTCCTTCCTTCCTTCCTTCCTTCCTTCCTTCCTTCCTTCCTTCCTTCCTTCCTTCCTTCCTTCCTTCCTTCCATTCTGGATTCCTTCCTTCCTTCCATTCTGGATTCCTTCCTTCCTTCCTTCCTTCCTTCCTTCCTTCCTTCCTTCCTTCCTTCCTTCCTTCCATTCTGGATTCCTTCCTTCCTTCCTTCCTTCCTTCCTTCCTTCCTTCCTTCCATTCTGGATTCCTTCCTTCCTTCCTTCCTTCCATTCTGGATTCCTTCCTTCCTTCCTTCCTTCCTTCCTTCCTTCCTTCCTTCCTTCCTTCCTTCCTTCCATTCTGGATTCCTTCCTTCCTTCCATTCTGGATTCCTTCCTTCCTTCCTTCCTTCCTTCCTTCCTTCCTTCCTTCCTTCTTTCCTTCCTTCCTTCCATTCTGGATTCCTTCCTTCCTTCCTTCCTTCCTTCCTTCCTTCCTTCCTTCCTTCCATCCATTCTGGATTCCTTCCTTCCTTCCTTCCTTCCTTCCTTCCTTCCTTCCTTCCTTCCTTTCCTTCCTTCCTTCCATTCTGGATTCCTTCCTTCCTTCCTTTCTTCCTTCCTTCCTTCCATTCTGGATTCCTTCCTTCCTTCCTTCCATTCTGGATTCCTTCCTTCCTTCCTTCCTTCCTTCCATTCTGGATTCCTTCCTTCCTTCCTTCCTTCCTTCCTTCCTTCCTTCCTTCCTTCCTTCCATTCTGGATTCCTTCCTTCCTTCCTTCCTTCCTTCCTTCCTTCCTTCCTTCCTTCCTTCCTTCCTTCCTTCCTTCCTTCCTTTCTTTCTGGATTCCTTCCTTTTTTCCATTCTGGATTCCTTCCTTCCTTCCTTCCTTCCTTCCTTCCTTCCTTCCTTCCTTCCTTCCTTCCTTCCTTCCATTCTGGATTCCTTCCCTCCTTCCTTCCTTCCATTCTGGATTCCTTCCTTCCTTCCTTCCTTCCATTCTGGATTCCTTCCTTCCTTCCTTCCTTCCTTCCTTCCATTCTGGATTCCTTCCTTCCTTCCTTCCTTCCTTCCTTCCTTCCTTCCTTCCTTCCTTCCTTCCTTCCTTCCTTCCTTCCTTCCTTCCTTCCTTCCATTCTGGATTCCTTCCTTCCTTCCTTCCTTCCTTCCTTCCTTCCTTTCTTTCTGGATTCCTTCCTTTTTTCCATTCTGGATTCCTTCCTTCCTTCCTTCCTTCCTTCCTTCCTTCCTTCCTTCCTTCCTTCCTTCCTTCCTTCCTTCCATTCTGGATTCCTTCCCTCCTTCCTTCCTTCCATTCTGGATTCCTTCCTTCCTTCCTTCCATTCTGGATTCCTTCCTTCCTTCCTTCCTTCCTTCCTTCCTTCCTTCCTTCTTTCCTTCCTTCCTTCCATTCTGGATTCCTCCCTTCCTTCCTTCCTTCCTTCCTTCCTTCCTTTCTTCCTTCCTTCCTTCCATTCTGGATTCCTTCCTTCCTTCCTTCCATTCTGGATTCCTTCCTTCCTTCCTTCCTTCCTTCCTTCCTTCCTTCCTTCCTTCCTTCCTTCCTTCCTTCCATTCTGGATTCCTTCCTTCCTTCCTTCCTTCCTTCCTTCCTTCCTTCCTTCCTTCCTTCCTTCCTTCCTTCCTTCCATTCTGGATCCCTTCCTTCCTTCCTTCCATTCTGGATTCCATCCTTCCTTCCTTCCTTCCTTCCTTCCTTCCTTCCTTCCTTCTTTCCTTCCTTCCTTTCTGGATTCCTTCCTTTTTTCCATTCTGGATACCTTCCTTCCTTCCTTCCTTCCTTCCTTCCTTCCTTCCTTCCATTCTGGATTCCTTCCTTGCTTCCATTCTGGATTCCTTCCTTCCTTCCTTCCTTCCTTCCTTCCTTCCTTCCTTCCTTCCTTCCTTCCATTCTGGATTCCTTCCTTCCTTCCTTCCTTCCTTCCTTCCTTCCTTCCTTCCTTCCTTCCTTCCTTCCATTCTGGATTCCTTCCTTCCTTCCTTCCTTCCTTCCTTCCTTCCTTCCTTCCTTCCTTCCTTCCTTCCTTCCTTCCTTCCATTCTGGATTCCTTCCTTCCTTCCATTCTGGATTCCTTCCTTCCTTCCATTCTGGATTCCATCCTTCCTTCCTTCCTTCCTTCCTTCCTTCCTTCCTTCCTTCCTTCCTTCCTTCCTTCCTTCCATTCTGGATTCCTTCCTTCCTTCCTTCCTTCCTTCCTTCCTTCCTTCCTTCCTTCCTTCCTTCCATTCTGGATTCCTTCCTTCCTTCCTTCCTTCCTTCCTTCCTTCCTTCCTTCCTTCCTTCCTTCCTTCCTTCCTTCCTTTCATTCTGGATTCCTTCCTTCCTTCCTTCCTTCCTTCCTTCCTTTCATTCTGGATTCCTTCCT
>JAWWNI010000691.1:10000-12500 GCA_034642065.1 Darevskia nairensis | reverse complement strand
GGATTCCTTCCTTCCTTGCTTTCTTCCTTCCTTCCTTCCATTCTGGATTCCTTCCTTCCTTCCTTCCATTCTGGATTCCTTCCTTCCTTCCTTCCTTCCTTCCTTCCATTCTGGATTCCTTCCTTCCTTCCTTCCTTCCTTCCTTCCTTCCTTCCTTCCTTCCTTCCTTCCTTTCTGGATTCCTTCCTTTTTTCCATTCTGGATTCCTTCTTCCTTCCTTCCTTCCTTCCTTCCTTCCTTCCTTCTTCCTTCCTTCCTTCCTTCCTTCCTTCCTTCCTTCCTTCCATTCTGGATTCCTTCCCTCCTTCCTTCCTTCCATTCTGGATTCCTTCCTTCCTTCCTTCCTTCCATTCTGGATTCCTTCCTTCCTTCCTTCCTTCCTTCCTTCCTTCCTTCCTTCCTTCCTTCCTTCTTTCCTTCCTTCCTTCCATTCTGGATTCCTCCCTCCCTTCCTTCCTTCCTTCCTTCCTTCCTTCCTTCCTTCCTTCCTTTCTTCCTTCCTTCCTTCCATTCTGGATTCGTTCCTTCCTTCCTTCCATTCTGGATTCCTTCCTTCCTTCCTTCCTTCCTTCCTTCCTTCCTTCCTTCCTTCCTTCCTTCCTTCCATTCTGGATTCCTTCCTTCCTTCCTTCCTTCCTTCCTTCCTTCCTTCCTTCCTTCCTTCCTTCCTTCCTTCCTTCCATTCTGGATCCCTTCCTTCCTTCCTTCCATTCTGGATTCCATCCTTCCTTCCTTCCTTCCTTCCTTCCTTCCTTCCTTCTTTCCATTCTGGATTCTTTCCTTCCTTCCTTCCTTCCTTCCTTCCTTCCTTCCTTCCTTCCTTCCGAGCTTCCTTCCTTCCATCCGAGCTTCCTTCCAAGCTTCATTCCTTCCTTCCTTCCATCCGAGCTTCCTTCCTTCCATCCATCCATCCATCCATCCATCCAAGCTTCCTTCCTTCCTTCCTCCCTTCCTCCCTTCCTTCCTTCCTCCCTTCCTTCCTTGCTTCCATCCAAGCTTCCTTCCTTCCTTCCTTCCTTCTTTCCTTCCTTCCTTCCTTCCTTCCTTCCACCCGAGCTTCCTTTCAAGCTTCCTTTCTTCCATCCGAGCTTTTTCCTTCCTTCCATCCATCCATCCGAGCTTCCTTCCTTCCTTCCTTCCTTCCTTCCTTCCTTCCTTCCTTCCTTCCTTCCACTGGAGCTTCCTTCCTTCAATCGGAGCTTCCTTCCTTCCTTACTTCCTAGCTTCCTTCCTTCCATCCTCCCTCCCTCCCTCCCGTCCTTCCTTCCTTCCTTCCTTCCTTCCTTCCTTCCTAGCTTCCTTCCTTCCATCCTCCCTCCCTCCCTTCCTTCCTTCCTTCCTTCCTTCCTTCCATCCGAGCTTCCTTCCAAGCTTCCTTCCTTCCTTCCTTCCATCCGAGCTTCCTTCCTGCCTTCCTGCCTTCCTGCCTGCCTGCCTGCCTGCCTGCCTTCCTTCCTTCCTTCCATCCGAGCTTCCTTCCAAGCTTCCTTCCTTCCTTACTTCCATCCGAGCTTCCTTTCTTCCTTCCTTCCATCCATCCATCCATCCATCCATCCAAGCTTCCTTCCTTCCTTCCTTCCTTCCTTCCTTCTTTCCTAGCTTCCTTCCTTCCTTCCATCCATCCATCCATCCATCCATCCGAGCTTCCATTCCTTCCTTCCTTCCTTCCATCCTTCCTTCCTTCCTTCCTTCCTTCCTTCCATCCGAGCTTCCATCTTTCCTCCCTCCCTCCCTCCCTTCCTTCCTTCCTTCCTTCCATCCGAGCTTCCTTCCAAGCTTCCTTCCTTCCTTGCTTCCATCCGAGCTTCCTTCCTTCCTTCCTTCCTTCCTTCCTTCCTTCCTTCCTTCCTTCCTTCCTTTCATCCCTCCATCCGAGCTTCCTTCCTTCCTTCCTTCCTTCCTTCCTTCCATCCATCCATCCATCCGAGCTTCCTTCCTTCCTTCCTTCCTTCCATCCATCCATCCATCTATCCATCCATCCTTCCGAGCTTCCTTCCTTCCTTCCTTCCTTCCTTCCTTCCTTCCATCCATTCGAGCTTCCTTCCATCCATCCATCCATCCATCCATCTGAGCTTCCTTCCTTCCTTGCTTCCATCTGAGCTTCCTTCCTTCCTTCCTTCCTTCCTTCCTTCCTTCCTTCCTTCCTTCCTTCCATCGAAGCCTCCTTCCTTCTTTCCTTCCATCCATCCATCCGAGCTTCCTTCCTTCCTTCCCAAGGTTCCTTCCTTCCTTGCTTCCATCCGAGCTTCCTTTTTTCCTTCCTTCCTTCCTTCCTTCCTTCCTTCCATCCATCTGAGCGTCCTTCCTTCCTTCCCAAGGTTCCTTCCTTCCTTGCTTCCATCCAGGCTTCCTTCCTTCCTTCCTTCCTTCCTTCCTTCCTTCCTTCCTTCCTTCCTTCCTTCCTTCCTTCCTTCCTTCCTTCCATCCTCCCTCCCTCCCTCCCTTCCTCCCTTCCTTCCTTCCTTCCTTCCTTCCTTCCATCCGAGCTTCCTTCCAAGCT